>OY723389.1:22046273-22052022 GCA_963210295.1 Ophion ellenae | reverse complement strand
GTGTGTCAACGTAGGGTTAGACCCTTCGGTAAAAATGACTGATTCAATAATCGCGGTATAACAAAAAACGTACGCTACTACATCCCCTCTAAATTCTATCCACAAAATGAAAAGTTGTTTTTCTTCAACGCACGAGATGTCCATTTTTCCTCTCATCCTCCATACGACGGGAGTTAGGCATGAAGCAACGTTAATTAAAAATTGCGACCGTGAGCGTACATCGTTACACGGTCTGGAAAATGTATCATCGAAGAGTACATAAGCCAACGGCTTTTGGTCGTAAAACGTTATTTCCGTGGTCGACAATTCCCTCTTGATGATGGTGTGTATGAAACAGCTGCGCGAGAAGGAAGAAGGAAGGAAGGCAGTGAGAGAAAGAAAGAGAAGTGAGTGAGAAAGGGAGCAAAGGGGATGGCCCTTTTGCTCGTTTACGAGCTGCCAGTTTATATTTATAAAACCATGGAGCTGAGAGAGCAAAAGCTTCGCACACCAGCCCCAAAAATTCAGCTCCAAGTGTTATGCCCGTGAGATGTACTATTAGATGGATATGAAACACGTAGGGTTGCAGGGCGGCCTGCTGGATAAACCTTCGGTGTATCTACACTCGTCCGATAACTATATCGCGACGTAAGCTCCTGGCAAATGTCCTGAGAGGCGCATTTTTCTCTCGTCGAAAATTCTCCTCACATATGCAAATGTATATATAAACGCTGATGATGGCTAAATGCAACGATTGCAGTGTCTTCTTTCGTTGCACCGATAATACGTGTGTATTTTGTGTGTGTGTGTGTGTGTGTGTGTGTGTGTGTGTGTGTGTGTGTGCGCGCGCGTGTGTGTGTGTGTGCGTGCGTGTGTGCGTGCGTGCGCGCGCGCATGTGTGTGTGTGTGTGTGTGTGTGTGTGTGTGTGTGTGTGTGTGTGTGTGTGTGTGTTTATATATAGAACGTCGAGTTAAATTGTCCATAGGCGGATGAAATAACAAACAAAAAAATCGCTCAATCAGCGATTCTATAACGTGCCAGACACCGATAAATATACAATCGCGACAGGCTCACGTTTCTTTATCGAACTACAAACATACAATGTGCACACTCAGCGCACGTTTACCAGGGACTGCTTCTCTCTTTTTTTTCTGCACACAAAAATATTAAACGCTGAAAAAGTAAGCTGTGATGCAGATCCATTTTCGAAAGATCCGAAAGATTATTAATAGACAAACCTGCCAAAGAAAGTGATAGGCACACCCGTGACTCGAACCGGCAACAGAGCTCGTTTTTTTTCCTTTTCTTTTTCGATATCTTCGGATAACGTTGCGGGATAACCGATAATCTAATCTCTCGCGGGTCGGAATAGATGATAGATGTACACAGACACGAATATATATGCTGGTACACATTCATGGTCGCGGACAGCGATTATAATTGTGAGGAATATTACATGTCGCGAACATGACATTTTCTCGTTCAGTCGCGCTTTGATAACACGAAATCCATTTTGGTAGAGGACAAATTGCTTGAATAAGAAAAACAGTTCGCATTGAAGTGTCAGTTGATGGGAAATATTTCGTATTGATTTTTCATCGATCGAAGAATGAAGTGCAATCTCAAATAGCGAATGTTTGGTTTTATTTTGTTGAGCTTGAAAATTGCCTTTTTGCTTGAAAAGGCAGATTTCAACGAATTTTGAGGTGTTTAGGGCCGGATGTAAAATATTTCGGGAGCTAATCAAGGTGTGCTTGAAAAACACGAAAGATAAAAATTAAAATAAATTTGATGCAGTGTGGACAAGTCCGGTTTGTTCGCCAGATTCTCAAATGTGCTTTCAAAATAAATTTTCGGAGTACAAATAAGTCACCGCCGTTTTTTATCAAAAGTGGGGAGGATCCGTATAACACTATTCTTAAGAGAAATTGTGCGGTAACTCCCCCCCCCCCTCCCCATTTTATAAACAAAAAACTTTTCATGAATCGCAGCGACAGTTTTATATGATTTTAACTTGTTACCTCTACTTACGATGTATCAGATATTGATTGGTTGATGAAATCCACCTCTGTGAATTTATACATACGCCTCTTTGTGGCAAAAACAAAAACTCCACAATTCCACGCACCCACCCGAGGTGCCCGCCGCCCACCAACGAACATCGCAAATTTTTATCCAACGAAAAATCGCAATTTTTATCGTCATTTTTACAAACTTCAAATTCACATAACTTTTTACGGGGGGGGGTGGGGGGGGGTGACCGCCGTGATTTCTCTTCGGCATGTTGTTCGGGGGGACCTATTTTTAACATATCCCCCCCATTCCAACCTCCTCAAAAGGTGGGGTCATAATATCGAATATTACCTCGCGTCGGAAGAACACAAATCGACCCAATTTTTGGTATCTTCATATGATGTGAAGTGCTGCTCAGACAGGCCATGCGTCATCGATCGAAATAAATGATAGTCAGAGGGCAATGTCTGGTGAATACGGCGGGTGGGGTAAAACTTCCAAATCGAGTGTTATGAATGACCCTTTCGCTTTTACCTGGCAAGCAGAATTTCACGTGTGCAAAATCGGCGTTCAACGTTTCTCGGCTTCAGTTCATATGGAACCCAATTTCCTTGTTTTTAAATCATTCCCAAAGATTTTAAACGATGTGAAATTGCTTGTTGAGTGACTCCTAATGTAAGTGCACGTTCTTCTTACGTTTGGCACGAATCTCCCTCCAATAATGCTTCCAATTCCGCGTCTTCTTCACAAAAAAAATTATGCGATGCTGATACAAAATCGCTGATATTTCAAGGTTATAGTCTTGCCACATGTCCAACCTCGCGATATGACGTTTTGCATCCGACAATTTCAACCATAACCTGCTGGTGGGGCCATCTTTTGTCAAACGGCGGAGGCTTATTTGTACTTCCAATATATGCGGAAAATCTTTTTGTTCAGTCGATTGAAAAACCGGAACACCTGCTATCCAATCTACGCCTTTTTTCTTAAGGCATTACCCCCCACTTGTAGCGCAAAAAAGGCCTTTTTCATGAATTTTTTTAAACAAAACTACAAAACTTTTTTAATCGATCAATATACCATCTTAAAGAACACATCTTGAAGAACTTTCAGTAATTTTTTTATTGAAAAAATATTACATTGTTTAATGGCAAATGGCCGTCAATGAAATAATGTTTTTATATACACGGTTTGCGGTGACCAACATTGCGGCGAAGTGGATCATCTGAAAAAAAAATGCGGATGGATTTAGTCAAATATAAGTATAAACTAGTCTTTAATCGAAGGATTTTAAAAAATATTCATTTTTCACAAAATGGCGGACAGTCAAAGTTAATGGTTCGATTTTAACGAAAAAAACGGCCGTTTTTTGGCTATAAAACGGCCATTTTTTTCGAAAAAAAAAATCGAACGATTAAAGACTACATTTTTATGTATTAAATAAGCCTGCAAAATTTCAAGAAGATCGGTTCATTAGTGTTCGAGTAATCTTGGTCACCGACTTCAGAAATGCCATTTTGAGAAAAACGCGTTTAAAGTTTCTCTTTCAACGCTCTTTCAACGCGGATTTTTCTCTTTCAACGCTCATATCTCGGTCAATTTTGTTCGGATCGACTTGAAATTTTCAGGACATATTCTCAGATACTTATACTTCAAAAAAATGCAATAAAAAAAATCGATTTTTTCAAAATCGCAAGTGGGGGTAACCTCTTAAAGATCGTAAGACAACGAAATTTACAACTTGAGTATTTATCGCATATACGAAGCGGGGTGTGCACAGCCCACATATCGAGTAACCCAATTAATTTTGGGATTGCGAGTACGAGGCAATATACACCGCCGCCTAAAACACTGGGAATCAACGTACAAAAAGGCTCAGTCCACGTCACTTTACGTGGTCGATACCGCGCTCTGTGCCCATTTGTTTGACAGCAGCCTATATATATATATACATACATGCCCGTGTGTGCGTGCGTACACGTATACACACATCACTATCTTCGGAATTATCGTCGAGTGTCTGGTGCAGTGAGAAAGCACTTACGATCCACCCCCATGGTTTTATGACTCCAGCATCCTATATATTCTCGTTCCCTGTCTCTCTCCCTCTTTCCCTCTGTCCCGCTTTTTCTCTCGTCCCTATAACCTAGACAGAGTATAGAAACTCGAAACCCCTGCAAGGTCCTAACCCACGGCGCCGAGATGGCTTACGAGAGACGTCTCCGTTTCGTCGAAACACAAATCGTCTATTTGATTGCCCGGAGACTTTTCATCGACGCGTTTCTTACGAAAAATGCGCAATCGCCTTGCTAAATACGTGAAAATGAATCGGCTTTTTCCCCGATCTCATCCGCCGCCTCGCAACGCGCGTGTGTTTTTTTCCGACGAGGGAACGAAGGTACCGTCTCTCTCATTGCGCACGGAGTTACTTTGGTTGTGAAGGGAAAAAAAACGATCGGTACAGTTCGCAAATTGAATGAGGGACGTTCGGGGGTGCCTCGTGGCGTGTACGTATATATCTAGGGTGTCTCAAAATTACCTGATTTTTTAATTTATCGATAAAACGTATTATTTATTTGAAAAGTACGAATATTTTCATTTTAATATAAGGTAGAAATATGGAGGTTATGTGTGGAACGCGATATCCGATAAATCCGATACAATTTATCTTTTCCTCTCTTGATATTTTCATTAAAACATATTTGTTTCAAAGTAACGGCAATGAATTGAGGGGTCTTCTTACTTTAGACGCTAAAAAGGCTATTTTTATGAATTTTGTTGATAGGTTTATATTATGGATATTGGTATAAAAGTTGTTACACTTAATAAACACACTTTCGAAATACGTTTAAAAAATGTTAATGTATTTATGGAACTCACACAAACTTTAAACACGTTTTTCTCGAAACAACGTTTTTCGACGGCTTCGAAACTACTGAACCGAACCTTATGAAATTTTAAACACATATTCTTTATCGCTATAGGTATAACGCATAGAGAGGATTTTTTTAAACTTTGATATTTAGTATTTTTTGTTGCCAAAAACGGTGAAAAAAAACGTTTTTTTTTGTTTTTTTCGAAAAATGTCCGCCATTTTGTTATTCTTGCATATAAAAAAAAATCGTGTGATGTGCACTATAGCCATTACCATACTGAACCTAAAACCGTTCGATTTGTTTGTTTCGGATGATCCATCTCCGAGGTTTCTTCAACAGCGCAGACCTACATTTTTTTAACTACCATTGTCGTCTATAAATAGTGACTTACATAAATAAAAACTTTTTAAATGTTTTTCGAAGGTGTATTTATTAAGTGTAACAACTTTGATATCTATATCTATAAAATGAACTTATCAACAAAAAAAAAACATTACAATAGTATTTTTTTAGCGTCAAAAGTAGCGTTTAAAGTACCCCTTAATGAGACAACGCGTCGACTATCAACCAAAACTAGCGATACGAAGAAATTTTGGAAAATAAATTTAAAAAAAGTGTAGTGTCTCCAAAATAACAAAATACAACTTTTTACTCCTTAGACTAAACATTCCAAAGCTCATAGTGTTCAAGTTACGCCGCACGATGCCGGCTTTTCTGAAACCTGCCGTTTTTTTTCAAGAAAAAAACTGAATTATTGTGCGCAACATTAAAAAAAACGAAACTAATGCCAACCCTTTCCTTTTCCAAGATCTTATCACTAAATGGTGAGATTACTATTTTTTCTAAGTCCAGCACGCGATTCTGCTAAGTGGGAAAATGG
>OY723389.1:22021273-22041273 GCA_963210295.1 Ophion ellenae | reverse complement strand
AGTCCGACATCGGATCAGATCCGGAATTGAAATGTAACGCTCGCATTTTGGATCCCAATCAGGATCCTGATCCGGAACTAGTACGGACCCTAGTCAGAATCCTACTAGAACATTTGCTTCGGATCCAGACTAGAATCCCTAACTTCAAGAATACGATCCAGTGCGATATCGAGACAGATTACAGGATAGAATGTAAAAATCACCTCTCGATGATTTCTACATATATCGCTGAAATTTAACTCGATATCAAACTGGATATTATTGTTGAAGGTAGGGATTTGTACATTTTTGACAGCAGATTTTCTCATTCTCTTATAAATATAGTAATGAATAATCAAAATTACTGATACGTGTTGGCTCTTTTCCCGTATCCCCGAAACTTGTGCCCTTACATTTCAAATTCGAATAGTTATATGTAAGTTGAAACGTAAGTGTACATATTTCGAGGATAAATGAAATGAGCTAAGACGAATTAGTAATTTTTATGACCAATAATTACATTTATTGAAATATTTGTAAACAATCGAGTAACAAATGCACGGTGCTATTACAGTAAATCCTCTTTATTACTTATACTAGTACTAATAGTAATAATACTGACAAATATTAATATAAAGTAATGCAAATCTACAACTTAATAAGTAATATCGGTATTAATTAGTAATATTAGTAAAAATTTCGTTTTTTTTCAACTTTCTTTTCCGTTTTTTAGTTTTTTTCCTTTCGTGTAGTTTTGCCAACACTTTGACAATTTGGCGGCAACTTACGTAATATCGCTAACACCGCCGGCGACCACGTGGCCGACGGGGCAGGACGCGACATCTATGGAAGACGCGATTTCCGTAGGCGATTGACAGCCGAATCGGATCGGACATCACACTACAAGTGACGCCAATGTTTCAAGCGTTTGACACCACATCGTCGCCATGCGTCCAGAGTGGGGACCGACCGGATCCCCATGCGGATATCCCTTTAGGGAATCCATATTATAATCCGGCCGGAATCTGGTCAGAAATTAGGTGTCGCATCGCCGCAATGTATACACAATCGAAACCGTCTGGATTCTGCTGCGGACATCCCATTTAGGGAATCCATATTGTAACCTGATCGGAATCGAACAAGAAACTAGGTGTCCCTAACAAATTTCTGCACGGGTTTTGTGCAGAATTTCAGTCAGCCCATCAATTTTTGGCAATGTTACCATACTCCAAAAACGAATTTGGAGTTCGTAAGATTATTTTGACTCAACAAACACATACTAAATGCGAGGAAAAACACCTCTGCTGAGGAACTTTGAGTACGGGGGGGGGGGGGGGGGGGCAAAATCTAAACTTCGGATTTTTTTTATGAAAAACCATCAACTGATTAGTATTTCCAATCGTAATTTCGGATTTGCTATTTCATAGTGACATCAAATCCGAGAATTTGACAGAATGAGCAGAGTCAACAGATTCAAAGAAAATAATATCAGAGTCGAACGTACATTTTCCTTTCAGAAGGATTATCCTTCCATGACGAAATAAAATGTTTCTTAAGTATCTAATTTCATTGCAGCAAACAAAAACGTGTTTTCCATTGGATTAAATGTTATCAGAGTCAAATAAACGTTTTGTTGTAGAGAAATTTGCACTCAAGTCTAAACCTGCTGCCGTAAATCCAGAAATTCCATTGGCTGTAAAGAAAGTAAATCCAGAATTCCATTGGATCTGAAAAAGGCAAATCGTGAATTCCATTAGATGTAAAAAAAAGTGCCATCAATCCAAAACACCGAAGTTACGAATCGTATTGTAATGGCGCCAATACGAAAATAAGGAGGGGCGCACAGTGACAGCAATTTTCGAAAAAGCAATTTTATACCCGTGCGTATTGGGTCGTAATTTTTATTGCAGACCTGTGAACCTTCTTGGATTACGTGATTCATGCGAAACCGTGCAAGCCACCGCGCTCGTGTATACGTTACGATATCATCCTCAATTGAGAGAAAGTGACGCGGATGCAAGACCGACAGAATTAATTAAGCAATTGGGTGAGTGCCTTTGGCTCTTGTCGGACCTCGTTAAAAAGGTTAAGTTTCGAAATTGAGAATGTACGCGTGGGGGTCAAGCAGTGTCAGTCGAAAGAAGAGAAGCGACAAGCGAGCATTGTGGCGCACCATAAAAATAATTATCAGACCCATTCTTTGGCCCTGATCCACGCAAATGTGGACATAAATGCACCCACATACGATGGCAGTGTTTGCACGTTAAACTGCATTTTCCCCTAAATTGACATTCGCTACGAACGATCTATGGGCGAAATAAAAATGGAAACGCCAGTGGAAAATCATCACCAGGAAATTGCAGAAAACGAAATCCAATTAAAACAAATAACCGGCTGTAGTTTTATTTTTTTAGATTATAAGTCAACTTGAGCAGAAGATGCAGTTAAATTGCAAAGACGTATCGTTGTCACGATCATCAGCAGGATTAATTTTTCAAGGGCGTAAAAAAAATGCTGCGCCGAAGAAAATACAGCGCATGGTTGAAAAAAGCCCTATAAGGGGTGAACCTAGTTGTAAAAATCGAAAAATCATTTTTTGAAAAAGCCATTATATTTTGACAGTATATCATCTTATGAATGTTCTTTGAAGAATGGAGCAAAATTTGGTGATCACTTTGGTGATCGGAACAAAATTGACAGATTTATAGGCTGTTTGACAGATTGACAGATTTATGTAATATTTATAGGATGTGTACAGGATATTCAATCGAATTCGAACCCTGTTTATAGGATATTTAATCGAATGCAAATTGATTAATTCGATTCGATTCAGTTTTCGAAATGTCCAAAACATGTATACATGTATGTCAACTTAGTAGAATATGTTTTATTAGCTTAGTAGAATCGTTGATACAATTCGTTAAGTCCAAACGGAAATCAAAATTAAGTGACTCGGCCCCCTAATAGGGCAGGCTTGCCTAAATCGTATCCCCTTAGGACTTTTTAAAATCACGATCTTCTTTATTGTGAACAAAAACTTTTATGATATCACTTAAAGGGTTCAAAAACTTTCATGTTATCACTACGCCTAATAGTAAAAGTCGAAAAATCAATGTTTTCAAAGACAATATGATTTGCCCGTATATCATCTTATAAGAGTTCCCTGAAAATTTCAAAGTGATTGGATCAAAATTGACAGATTTATACGCTGTTATATTGATGCCCGTCAGAAGACTCGGAGCGTCGTGCGAAACTTTAAACGCTTTTTTCTTGAAAATACGTTTCCAAAGTCGGTGGGCAAAATATATCAAAAACCACTGCAACGATCTTTTTGATTCTTTTAGCGCTTTTCTAGATGTAAAAATTTATTTGATCGAGAGAATTTTTTTTATATATATTTTCGATTCGATGACCGAAAAATGCCCATTTTTCGCAAAAATCAAGACCCTGACTTCGAACACGCGCAAGTTTTTTAGAATTTGCTATTTTGGAAATTCCTTCGATTAATCACAGAATTAACTAATATACTAACGAAATCTGTTTGATTTTTTTATATTAGAGTACCTGGTTCAGAAGATCATTGCTCTCTGCAAAAGACGTTTTCGAGAGGTGCTTCCCGAACATCGGCTGTCAGTCGACCATAATTAAATATGTTGACCCAAAAAAATTACCGAGTGTACTGTAGATGATACTTTTTTTTTAATTGAATATTTGTAAAAATTTATCGTCGCGATGTTCTATTTGAAAAATGCAAAAGATGAGCTAATTTCCACTGTTACAAGTAGGCATAAAACGTTAAGGCGGGAGCCTGAATTAAAAGGTCCGAAAAGTCGTTTTTTTTAATTGGTCAAATCGATAGATAAACTATCCAAGAATATATTTACGAAGTTACAGAGGGTAATTTGAAATATCATTGAAAAAACAAGGCCAAAAGCAGAGAAGCGATTGAAATTTGATATGCATATTTCCTCATATTGAAAACTTTGAAGCGCGTTTTCTCCAGTTTTTATTTTCACGATTTTCCAAATTGGCGTACGTGATAGCAAAAAAACTAAACGACCTATTGAATCAAACCCAAATTTATCTTCTTCAGTAAGAACATCTCTTCTAAGTGAATTTAAAAAGTCGTGGTGAAAGTATTTTTAAATAATTTTTATAGCACGTTAAAGTGTTTTTACCACATTTTTTTTCAAACGTGAGAAAAGTTATAATTTCACGATTTTTTAAAGCTTTTTCTTAATTCGCTCAGAAGAAAAATATATGACAATTGAAAATTTTATTGGTTCATTTTGTTCAGTCAAGAATTACGAGCTACATCTTTCCCGCCGATTGGGGACTGCAGTGGCAAGACGCACATGAAATAGGCTGATCAATCTGCAGTCATTTATTGTTTCATGTTGAAATTTATTATACATTTCAAATATGCATGAAAAGATACCTCAATGTTTACTAGGCTCACTTATTTTTTTCCCTTCTAAAAAAATTCCGAAAAAAACCCTTTTTCGGACCTTCTAATTCAGGCTCCCGCCTTAAGAAGTTCGATGGTTCTTGACTGTTTCCCAAGCAGCTTGAGGGTTGGTTCTTTTGCATTGAGAGCAGAGCAACGGGAGTCGTGCGCGTAGAAGCGAGTGAGGAAGGAGAACAGAGAGGGCGAAGAGCCGTCTACGAAGCCCTAGAGGGTTGAAAGTCAAGGAAAAGATCTGGTGTCGAAGGGTTGGCCATTTCTGGGTACAAGGAACACGGGGCTTCCTTGCAGTTACGTATAGCCACGAGGAGCTCCTGTATACATGCGCACGTATCGAGGACGTCCCTAGGAATTTTTTTTTCAAGGGCGTAACGCACATTTTCAACCCTTCCCTTTCGCTCTTCCTCACACCGAAAAGAAACGCGAAGCGCCATCACGAAATTATCTCAAATTTCCATCGCGTCTATGCGCGACGTGGCAACCCCTTGCACGTGGGTTATTATATTCTCGAACGAGCCGGAAATAGAGATGCGGGGGTGGTTTTTGTTTGCTCTTGCGAAGCAAACAGGAACGTAACTGATCCTGAAAAACTGTTTATACTATGTTCGTCCACTTCATCCAAGTCGAAAAAAGAGAGTTGAACATTTCTTCCTCTTCCAAGATGGTTCCTCAGGTATTGAGGGGTTTGAGAAGAGAGCAAAAAATTTTGAGGCACCCGAACGCCTTTCCTATCCCAGTAAAAGAAACGAAAACCCAGCACTTTTTAGCGTAGAATATGAATTCTTGACTGAAAGAACATGGTTGCATACAGAAAGTAATCCCAATAAAATGTTGCCCCTCAACTCGCCCCGACCCTAAGAAATAAGGGTTGAAAACTTAAAAATCACCGTATCTCGATAATTAATAGCCCGATCAAAAAATGTTTCAAACAAAAGTTGTTTGGAATAATAAAATACGAATAAAGTTATCCGACGTCCAATCCCCTATCTTTGAAAGTAGCGGCACAAAACACGAGAGCACTACTGACCCAGCCAAAGATGCAGTGATATGTCTACTCCTGTAAAGATAAGGGGTTGGACGTCAAATAACTTTATAGGCATTTTATTATTTTAAACAACTTTTGTTTGAAAACTTTGTTGATCGGGTCATTACTTATCGAGATACGGCGATTTTTAAGTTTTCAACCCCTATTTCTTAGGGTTGGGGCGAGTTTGGGGGCAAACTTTTATTAGGGTTATTTTCGGTACGGAACCATCTACCTTCAGTCAAAAATTTGTATTCTACGCTAAAGAGTGCGGGGTTTTCGTCCCTTTTACTGGACTATTCCGGGCACGCTTTCACTCGCATTGCACGTACATGCACATGTGCACTGCGTGCAGCCTGCGGGATCGTCGTGCGAGCATCGAATGCTCGGTGCGCGGACCGCGTCTCACACCGAGTCATCCGCACCCACGGGTGCACCGCGTTCTCTCGCATGAGAGATCTCGATACACCGGATGTGCCGGGGGAAAAAAAATATCAACGAAAAATTCACTAGTTAAAAGCCGAAGCGTTCTGGCTTCCGCAATGTCGTTTCAGTTCACCGCGTCGCGGTGCGCTTTTTTCGCCGTATTTTTTTAAACTTTGTCTCTGTTTTTTTTTACTCACCTATTCGATCCGTGCCATTGTACACAATGTACATCCTACCGATAAAATACATGCGGCGGTTTTGTGTCCTTTTTTTCCGGCGTCCACATAGAAAAAAAAATGTTTTGTGCCTTGCTCTTTGGTATGTACGAGTGTGTACGAAAATGCTTTGTTCAGAGCGCGTGTACTCTATGTGTGTGAATGAAGAGAACGGAAAACGAGAGAAAAACGCGCATGTGTGTGTGAGACCGAGAAAGTGAAAGGTTACATCCTCGTTGGCGTTCAGATTTGGTATCTTTTCTTTATTTTCCGTGCTCCTCCATTCGCAACGAAAATACGTATGGATATATTATTCATGACGGAATTGCTCTACATATATTTTTGCCGAAGGCGGCGAAGAAGAATCGACGCACTGGAGCAATCGGACATGCGAGTCTGTGTTGTAACCCTCTCGAAAAAAAAACTCCAAGATGTAGACGTACAAATGATGTTTGAAAAGCCATGGTTTTGACGACCGTTTGTTATATTTTCTCAATTACAATCGTACGACTGTTTTGTTCGGCTGTCGATGACAAACTTCCATTGCCAACGTCTTTGGTAACGTCTCAAAAATAACAAATGATATCTTGTTGCTAACGTGCTTATTGCTAGTGATCCAGCCGGCATAGGTATCTACAAAGTGAACTAACCTAAAAAATACGGTGCGCCTCTGGGCTGGGATTCGAACCCGGGACCGTTCGATTGGCGGTCGAATGCCCCGACCACTGAGCAACGCCAGTCCGCTTACCACACCTTTCTCGAATATTCTCGATATTTTTAACGCAACGTTACAACTCCTCCCTGCCAGAGTCGACTCGAAATTTGCTCTAATTAAACCCACTATGCTCAACGGATACTACAGACGCGGGGATTTTCTGAGGGACGGAAAGGAGAAGGGGTACTACACGCCGTTCTGCCCTGAGGGGAAGGGATTCTTTTTCTACGGCAATCGAGCATAATTTTGGTTCCGCATATTCTCGACGCCGTGGGCCCCACGTTGGGCGCCATTTGTAACCGAAAAAACTCCAAGATTCGAACCCGGGACCTTTCGATTGCCGGTCAAATGCCCTGACCACTGAGCTTTGCCAGCCCGCTTACCACACCTTTCTCGAGTATTCTCTATATTTGTAACGCATTACAAGGTACAGTCACGCGTCGTTACTTATCGCCGAAACTTTCCAAATCTCGCCATCTGTGATCACGTGTCGCAAGTTTTCCTCCAGTGTTTTCCCGATCGGCGAAGAAGTAAAAGAGCTCGCGGTTGATATTGCGGAAAGCAGGGAACGAGGAGCAGAGCTTGGCATACACAGATATACGATTCGGTCTTCATCAATTTCGATCGAGACCGAAATCGTGCCGAACGTGTTAATTCACCGAACATAAATTCAATCAAACTAGTCACTTGATTCGACCCTCCTGCTCCTGTGCTCGCGCAGAGTAATTTTGGGAGTTCTCTGTCCAGGGGAATTCTCGGAATCGGAAACTCACAGGTGAGGGTCTGTCAATCATGTGCTTTCAAATTTTAAGGACCTTAAAACTGCCTCACGCGTGAAGATAGTCCATGTGACATTGATATAGAAGCTTAAGGGGTTATGCCTAGTTGTGAAAGACGAAAAATCACTTGTTCCAAAATCAATGTATTTTGATGGTAGTTCGTATTGTGGTCTCCGAAAATGTCAAGGTGATCGGATCAAAATTGATAGATTTATAGGCTCTTATGTTTACGTACATCGGGTCGCTCGGAGCGCCGATCGAAACTTCAAACGCGTTAAATTTGCTCGCATACATTTTTTTCCTCGCAGTTTCTCATTACGGGAATGTCCTTCGCGTATCCAATCAACAGGAGAGAATTTGAACTTCCGCACGAGTGCGGTATTTTCCACCGAGTTCCATTTTCCCCCATCGCTCACGTGGGCCACGGTAGACAAGGATATGCATATATAATGAGAGGGTGAGCGCGACGCGATAATTCTATATCGACAGCCAATGTCTATTGGAGCGATGGCAGCTCGCGCGAGGACCGCGATTGGAATGTCCTGCGTCTCCCATCACTAGCAGGACTCTCGATCCTATGCGTTCAATGCGTGTATACAAGTCAACTTGCTCTGCGAGTTTCCTCCAATTTCACCGAACAATACAACCCCTCCCCCCTCGCGTAATATACTGTATATTCGACGTTTCGATGGATTTTCAGACTCGCAGGTATCTATGTATCTACATATGTACGTATACAGGCAAAACGGCAACATCAAAAGCCGAGAGAGTATAGTCGCGTATGAGAAAGATGATCAACACCCGTGCAGAAATTATCGAAGGGATCCAATTGGATTCCCATGCTTGTTTCCACTTCCTGGTAGGGATCCAACGGGCCATCGCATTCGATCCCTATACTGAAACGTCGCAGGAGTACATTCGATTCTAATCGGAATTCGCCATTGGAATCCAATACACGGATGCAATTTCAATCCTAAAGGATTTCTACATTTTCGAACTAAATCAGATACGATTCTTGATGAATCCCATCACATTCTGTACGTTGAATTGTCGAGGAAAGATATATAGACAACGAAAAATAAAAGTTTTCCGGTCACACTTACATATGCGATGTATACGTTAAGGGAAGGGTAGGGGTTTCAGCGTGAAGAAAAACACTTTTTTGCGATTTTTTTTCTTCTATATGGATAGAGTAAATTTATTGAAACATTGTTAAGTGTCATTTCAAGAACGTTCCGTGAAATTTGTACGCGAAAATATCCACAAACAAGCCGGTGGCAAAGCTATTCCAAGAACGCCTTTGGAAAAACACGATTTGCGGTGGTCACTGTATCTCAGCTAGAAATTATCTGAAGTCAAGTACCATTAAAATTTAGTCAAAGTATCATTTAATCCTCCCCCCAACGGTCTTTGATAATTTTTTTTTCATTTCTAAATTTTTGGTGGTCATGTAAAGTGAAAGGTGCTATTTTTCACGAAAAATTCCGCCATTTTGGGGGTGGAAAACCCCCTCAATGTAAAAAAAATCTCAAACTAACCGTTGGGGGGAGGTATTTTATATGTAGAAAGTGCGTACCAAGTTTGAAATAAATCGGTCATGTACTTCTCAAATTGCAGTGAACACGGACTTTGAAAAAGTGGTTTCGAGAAAAACGTGTTTGAAGTTTTAGCTGTCAGAGCTACAGTGTTAGAGGAGCGGGACTAAATAGTCAATAACTTCGAGAGTTTTGCTCTGATCGACTTGAAATTTTGGGATTATATTCTTGAAATGTTTAACTATAAGAAAAAAAAACTATAAGAAAAAATCGATTTTTCAAAAGTACAAACCCCTACCCTCCCCTTAATGTCGATACATTACATACATACATTTTTCTTTACGTGCACGTTTTTTCGCACTTTGAAACAACTTTTTCGCACAAGTGAAAAATAAAAATGTAACCGGTATGTTTTAGTAGTTATTGAAGCCCTAGGAACCTTGAAACGCATTTAGAACCGCCAAATTTAATTGAAAAACACGTTTGAATCGTCAAAATCGAAATTAAATTAGGTGTAACACATTAACATTAGGTGAACTACAACATATTAACATTAGGTGTAACATATTAAGATAACATTAGGTGAAATTAAATTAGGTGTATACTATGCCGCAAAGGGTTAAATGGTACCCTTTGAAACAAAAAGATTGAATTTTCCGAAAAAAATGGCTACACTTCGCAATAAACAAATACTTTGTTAATGTTCAAAAACATTTAGCTTCATGTTTTAGACAATAAGGTTAGGAAGATTTATTCCAAATTTCATCAGGATCGTCGATTAGTTTTTTAGGTATACGTCATGCCAGTTTTGAAAAAACAGTTTAGAGTACTGGGCCCATGGACACTACACAAAGGAGCCCGAGCTGTGTATTAAGAAAGTGATCACAAAATCGAAGAAACGAAGGGTTCCCGAAACCGCCACTTCGTGGCGCTGATTGTTAGAAGCGATGGCTTGAAATTAGCTAGTGGTGGGCGCATGAAGCATGCAAGTTCACTTCGTTCAATGGGAAACATTGTTTGGCTATAGACGCTACAACTGATCATAACCTAACAAACGAAATTCAGTTAAAATCTTTAAAATAGTTAGTATACATCGTATACATCATGAGTAGATTCAAATTTAAATGAAGAATTAAATACATCTATCATTGTTGCTGAATTGCTGCAATGTATGTATAAGAATCCAACATTCGTTCAAAAAATGTTACCAATGGAAACAATCAGCATTAAAAATGAAAGAAAACATGACATGAACGTCAAACAATGAGTGAAATCAATTGTTCAAGTGAAATGATCGTCGAACTAAAATAGTATTTGAGAACGAATTGAAAGCGGATTATTTTAACAAGTATGTCCTTGTCGACCTGAAGTGTCGACTCAAAAATTGCAACTAAAAAATTAACTGACAATCGTTCACGAAATTATTTTCGCTGATATTTTTAGTACAAATTGTTCACCACAAAATTATACACCGGGCAATTCAGGATATCGACATAGTTAAAAAGCTTCTCTACAAAAGCCAAAGGCGGTAAAAGTGTTGTCTTTTGAAAAATTTTGCGGTTCGACACAACTTTATTTAAGGTAATCCTATTGTTTCACACTAGTCATACCACTGATCATACTTGACACTTGTACAATTTATATTTTTAACATATGCAAAAAAATGTTTAATAACTAAAATTTGCTATGTATATACGTTTTGATGAATGTTTACATTTAATTAGAAAAATTATAAAATACTTATTCCATCGATTCGCGCAGTATTTCTAGGTTTGATATTTGGCAACATTGGTTCTATGTCCGACTCTTTTTATTCAACCAGACGAGTCTAACCTCCATGCTGTTCAACGTCGATCTGTCAAAGCAATGTTAGGTGCGGGAAATATAAAGCATTGTAATCGGGCCACGACTGGCAAAAAGCGTGGAAAATTTGTGCCGGCGAAATATGTCGGTTGAAAATAAAACATGTGTGGAAATTCGAATGAGTGAGATGAGGTTAGCACTACAGTTAGCTGTTGCCTTGCTGTCACGTCTCTTTATCGTAGCAAGTGGTAATAAATAAGCGTAATTTTATATATATTATAATTTTTATAATTTTATATAATTTAATAAACAATAAGCGTAATTTTTCTAAGGGCGTTGAATTACTACAAGTGTTAAGTATGTAATTGTGATTATTTTTAAAAATCTGACGGATTCCCACTATTATATACACTTTTGTAGCGACCGGAAGTTGGGTTTGTGTGTGTCGTCTCGGAATTCCTTCACAAAAATACGCAATTTTCTTTTTCTCTGTAACTAGGTCGATAACCACCCTGAAATTTTACAGAGACGATTATGAATATATTTAGTGAAGCTAAAAAAAAATGAAAATCCTATGGATGAAGCCTGGCGATAGGATTACCTCAACATGTCAAACCAATTCGATTTTTATTTCGATACATGGACAAAACATGAGATTCCATTTTTCAGTTTACAATTTGTGCTTTGACCAATGTTCAAACCACAATTGTTCAATTGCGCGCATAAATATCCTCAGTTTCAGGAATTATTCAGATATTTCATATTGTACACACGTTCAGATATTTCATATTGAAATCCCAGTGCATGCGCGAAGATCAAATTTTTTAGATGACATCGATGTTTTACTGTCCAGCATGACAACTCACTCACAGTTCAACAATACAATATGGCCGATCGATTGACGACGCTTCATCATTCGATCTCTCTCACGCGTGGCTAATTTCAGGCCATCGCTTCCAACCAGCCCCGGATCTACGATTTTTCCGAGCCGGGGCAAAAACTTGTCATTGGCGCCCCTCCCCTCCAGCATTTGAGATTAAGGGGGGAGATCTCTTTAGACGCCCGAAAATAAGGCATTTTTCATGATTATTAAAAAAAATGTGATAAGATAATCGCATCATTTTAAAATTCTGCCATTATCTTATTACAACTTTCAAGTGGTAAATCTTTTTTTCTTTTTCGAACAAAACAAAATAGCGGCGTTATAAGGTATGCCTTTAGGGGTATTTTGAAAAACTGCTCATAGTATAGCTCAAAAAGTTATTAATCGATCTGGCTGAAATTTTGGGCGGTATCTCACTATAACATTATTGGAAGGATATACCTATAAAAACATTAAAAGATATAAAATTGAAAATTAAGTAGGCTTTGTAATCTAATGTTCATATTTTTTACCATCTTCTCGACAATTTTTACCCCGAAAAAGTAATTTATTTACGCGATAACCTTGAAACTTTAGGTATGTCCTTCCAATAGTCTTATAGTGAGAAATCTGGCAAAATATCAGCCAGATCGATCAATAACTCGTTGAGCTATAACACGAGCAGTTTTTCAAAAGACGCCTAAAGGAATACCTCGCCAAAGTTCGTCTCCTAGGCAGTTTTATTTTCGTCAGCTAGGATCACGACGCCATTGAAACTCACCAAAGCGCCCTGGATGTTAGGCGCTTTAGTGAAACAAGTTTTTTCAAACACAAGAATTTGGCGCCCTCTTGAATTGCCGCCCGGGGCAGGTACCCCGGTTTGCCCCCCCTTAGATCCGGGGGCTGCTTCCAACAATCAGCGCCACGAGTTGGCGGTTTCGGGAACCCTTCGATTCCTCGATTTTGTGGTTACCTTTCCCGTACCCCTTCCATCAGAGTTCGGACCCCTTCATGTAGTCCCCATGACCGGGCCATACCGGCGCCATTTTCAAAGATAAATTTTCAAAAATACCATGTAACAGCCAAAAATAATTATAAAACACACCCTAAGTATCAAAAATAGTTTAAAAAATCAGTAAATGTTTTTCTCGCCTAAACTTAGGCGGTCTCAAAACAGCCGGATGTACCGAAAGCCAACATTACACAGAGATACCGGGTTCATATGCAGACCCCCCGCTACATATGTCTACACAGGGAAGTTACAAACGTGTGGGCAAACAGGCCCGGGGCTCCATCTGCGCCCACGTGTCGGCACGTATCGAGTGGTCTCTGACACACCGATCCCGACAACCACGCCACGTACGAGCGACGCACGCACACCAACCGCAATACATACAGATATAAAATATGACAGGTTGAAAGTTAAAAAAAAAAACGCGTGGAATACACGTCTCCGACGATCCGGGTGTTTGGCATACGCGTGCTCGTCATGCTTCTTCTTCAACATCTCGTTTTCCCACAAATGGCAGACCTATGAATGATATTATGCCCCGTGGTTGCCACACACATCCGGACAACGTCGACGACGAGAAGATCTCCTCTCGTTATCGTTCCCGTCCTGCTCCTCCGGATGGAAACCGGACTCGAATAACGGGTCTCGTCTGCTTCATCTTCGCGTCCATATTCCCACATACGTGTATGCGTACACTCGAGGAAGAGCTTGAGAAGCTGCATTTCGAGTTGCGACCGTCATAAGAGGCCCTGTGTGAGACTTTCAAGATGACTCTCCGTACGTACAACGCGTAAGACGCCTTCGTACCTTTTTCCCTTTTCTTCCACCCCGCGTCGATTTGTTTTTTTTTTTTTTTTTTCGAATCGTTATCAACAATCCGCGAGACAAGCAAGCTCGATGTTCGTTCAAATATTACGACCGGGTGACATAACTTCAATGAGCTGTAAAGATTTGTAGGGTCTGAAATGAGAGGCGACGAGCGCGACGGAGGAATGGGATATGTGGGACGAAATGTGCACGAACGGTGTGTCAACGCGAGCACGTGTATGTTACAGATATGCGAATGAGGACGAAGACCCCCATGGAAATTTATATACGCAAAAATATACTGCACGTTTATTTTATTAATAATTGTAATTTATGTGAAATGTATGCCATATATTGAAAATATATGTTGCATATATGTGCCAAATTCTAATTTTCGTAATGTTTTTATATATGAGATGTATATGCGTGGTATTACTGTATATCAATGTATCATATATCAATGATATATGTAGCATTTACCCTGCATATATACCACATATATTTAGCATATATGTTGCACACATACTGCATACATACCACGTATATACTGCATAAATGGTACATATATGCCACATATATACAAATATGCGTAGCATATTTGTATATAGTGTTTATACGTAATAGTGTACTTTAACTGTAAGTTAAGCTTTTTTAAGTTTAAGTTTTAAGTTTTATGAAATTTAACTGTAATAGTGTTTATACACAGCATATATTTCTTGTCAGGAATATGTATCAAAAATATATGCGTCATATATGACGCATAAATGACACATATATGAGTCATATATGACGCATACATTTTTGATATATTTTTCTGACAAAAAAATAGATTGAAAATATATCGAAAATATATGCGTCGTATATGCCTTATATATGCATCATATATAGTGTTTATACGTAGCATATATTTTTTGGTCAGAAAAATATATCGAAAATATATGGGTCATATATGCGTCATATATTTGGTGCATATATACTGAATATATACGTATTATTCTATTTTTCGTCACTATATATATATATTTAGCATATACTTTCTGCATATATTTTACATACATAAATTTCCATGAGGGGAATATCAATTTCATCGTTCACAAGGAAAAGGTTTCGAAGAATGCGTGAAAATGATTCAATTTTTTTCGAAATATTTGTATGCGTTGCTATGTACGTTGTTGAAAAAGTTTATTTGAGTTGGGTGGGAACTACTTAAGAGGGGAGGTACCTTTAGGCGAGAAAAACGTTGCTGATTTTTATTATTATTTTTAAGGATAGATTTTTTGATCATTTTTGAGACTAGGGGTATGTTTTATTGCTACTTTTGGCTGTCACGTGGTATTTTTTTAATTTATTTATCTTGGAAAATGCGGAAGGTCTGGCACGGTCTTTAAAACGGGTTGCGGCGGATTTTGTCAGACGGCGTGACACGTAGCGTCGGCGAGATTAATCTGACAAAAAAACCATTTAAGATTTTTCTTTTGTTGACATGCAGATGCGGAATATGAA
The DNA here is from genome assembly GCA_963210295.1 of Ophion ellenae. Taxonomy (NCBI): domain Eukaryota; kingdom Metazoa; phylum Arthropoda; class Insecta; order Hymenoptera; family Ichneumonidae; genus Ophion; species Ophion ellenae. Next base: position 22,026,148 of record OY723389.1, on the reverse strand, counting down.
CCAAGAAAAAGTGAGAAATGTTGAAAATCGATTAAATGGTAAGCTTTCGAACAAAAAGATTGAACTTTCCGACAAAAATGGCTACATTTTGCAGTGCAAAATTACTTTTTCTTTCGAAAATATTTAGGTTTATGTTTTAGGCAATAAGGCTTATTTCATCAGAATCCGTCGATTCGTTTTTTAGCTATACATCATGCCAGTTTTGAAAGTGGGGTTTAGAAGACCGAACTATAAGGCCGCCATTTTTGAAGATTAATAAATAAATAAAAATACCATGTGACAGGCAAAAGTAGAAATAAAACATACCCTAAGTCTCGAAAATGGCGAAGAAATCTTTCCTCTAAAAAAAAACATGAAAATCACCTAGTTTTTTCCTCGCCTAAAAATATCTCCTGAAGGTATCTCTCCCCTTGAGTCAAATCATTTTTCTCGGTGCCTCACGGCCTACTACGATTCCATTTCGTTCAATTAGATTTTTTGTTTGTTTCGAGCGTTTCTCGAGCAGACAATTCAGTGAATACGTATACAATAATTCAGGGAATAACACAAGTCAACAAAAAAAAGTCTTGGTGCTGACTAAATTCGTACGATTTTCTGTCAAGTGACTGCTGGTGAGACCTCTACCAACCTATATTTTAAGTTTCGACACAGGGTTGTCAAATGATTTTTAATTTAATTTAAATTAAAAAAAATTACGTAAAAAAAGCTTACTGGATGTAAAAAATTTAATAAAACTTTCGTTTAGCAAAAAAAATCAGATTTTATTTTAAAAATGTATATTTCCCTGTTCTTACATAGAATATCAATATTAAGTCTTACAATAGGATCAGTACATAGATAAGATTTATAAAAAAAAATACAGTTTACAAAAATACATTGAAACACATTTTAGAACGTATAAGACATATTCAACGGAAACATTTCTTATTTACATGCAGTGAATGTCTCGTAAATTCAAAAATATTGTTATTTCGATCAAATAAAATTTTTATTTGAATTACTAGCATCTTGATTCGCCACCAAAAAAATTACCATGTTTTCTCATGTACAATACATATTCATCCGTCTTTTTTTATAATCCTTAAGGGGGGAAACCCCTTTAGACGCCCGAAAATAAGTCATGTTTGATGAATTTTTTTAAAGGGAATAAAATAATCGCATCATTTTCAAATTTTTACATTATCTTCTTACAACTTTCTAGTGTTCAATTTTTTTCTTTTTTGAACAAAACAAAATGGCGGCGTTATGAGGTACTTTAGGCGTCTTTTGGCAAACTGTTCATGTCACAGCTCAAAAAGTTATTGATCGATCTGGCTGAAATTTTGGAAGGTTTCTCCCTATAACATTAATGGAAGGATATACCCATAAAAAATATAAAATTTAAAATCAAGTAGGCTTTGTAATAAAATTTTCATATTTTGGACCATTTTCTCGACAATTTTCACCCCTAAAAAGTAATTTATTCACGCGATAACCTTAAAACTTTAGGTGTATCCTTCCAATAATGTTATCGTGGGAAACCCCCCAAAATTTTAGCCAGATCGATCCATAACTTTTTAAGCTATAACATGAATAGTTTTACAAAAGACGCCTAAAGGAATACTGTATAACATCGCCATTTTGTTTTGTTTAAAAAATACTTTTTTTTAACACTTAAAAGTTGTTGTAAGATAATGTAAAAAATTTTAAATGATGCGATTATTTTATCGCCCTTCAAAAAATTGGTGAAAAATAACTCATTTTCGGGCGTCTAAAGGGATTTTCCCCCTTGATGGTGAAAAATTAAAATTCCCACGTCTTTCGACATACATACCGCCCTCGAGCGACAATGCTCATAATTCACGGTGCGTCGATGCGTTTCGCGGACTCGGTGATATGCTCGGTCGGAGTGTAAATTGCTCGAGGGAGAAACCTCGGGCCCTGCGCCACTCTCCGGCTACACAGCGTACTACTACCTATGAATTTGCTAGTTAATTCAAATAAAACAATCCACCTCGACCCATTTAGTCTGTACGACTGAATATTTGTTTTCAATAAATAATACCACTTACCATGACTGTTGAAAACATTACTTTTTTTATTACTAAGCTATGTTTAATATGTATTGCTTCCTATGAATATATTTGAAATAAATATCTGCAATGGTAGAATCAAAGTAAAAAGATCATTCATTTTATTAAAATTTCGTTTAATTTAAATACAAAAACACTAAACACCGACAATTTCAATAAATCTTTTTAATCAGTGTAGGGGAAACTGTGGTGACAATGTCAATAATTAAACAATGCCAATTGCGGTGAAACATTATTGTTGATGAAGAATCTCACGAATGGAAAGATGATGATCAACGTTAATTGTCCGGATGATTAATAATTCGGTAATTAAAGGAATATCATCTTTTTTTTAAGCACCAAATGCACTTATTATACGTGACGAGCATTTCGTGAATATTAGGAAGTCACAAATCAATGGGCATATAAATCTTGATGATGATTCGTTGCACCAGCTGAAATAAAGAGCACTCAGAGATCCCCTTGTGCTGGCCTTTATGTATATACGTCTTCTTCCGTTTATATAGGAAGCTCGGAACGATGGATGCTGGGTCGAGAAACTCCGCTCCTATCCCTCGTTTGGGAGATGAGAATCCATCGCAAACGCGTGGCCCACGTCTCGTCGCCGTACTCCTCGTATACACTATCACAACACCGCGTGTCTCTAACTGTTACAGCATGCATATCGGCGGTCGACCGGGAAACTCTAAACTTCTTCCGATTCTCACGCGAAGAATACCAATAAAATAAATCAACTCACCCCGAAGGAAAACACACTTAAAAAATAATGGAAAAAAGCACGTGGTAGCTGTGGCTACAAGAGAACCACTCGTGCTTCGAATCATTATTATTTTCGGAACCTTATTTATTGCCTCACTTTTGCACATGCAATTTCAACTAACAACGTGTACAGTGGGTGAAAACGAAACATATTTGCATGCCTCGCTTTGCCGAAATAGCTCTTCGCAAAAGGGGAGAATATTTTCGTAAATTGTTTTACTTGACGAAGCTCATTTCGCAAACGAGTACTGTATATTACTGTTAATGCAAATAATACAAGTCAACGAAAAAAAGATATATGAGGTATTCCACGTCACTTCAGCCAGTAAAAACAATGCACAAATAATTTTGAAAAATCGAGTTACTTTATTGAAAAATAATCAACGAGTGTCGACATTAAAAAAAAATGCTGACGTTTTTTCTCGTTGATTACTATTGTTAAATATTTTTCCATTCAAATGGCTGTATCTTTGGTAGAACTTGACGTATTTACATTCGTAAAAAATGAAAATGTGCGTCTGCTTCTAGCCTTGAGATTTAGAGTATGTTTTATTCCTACTTTCTGCTGATACTGACGAAAAAACGGCTGATTTTTTATTTTATTTTTTTTACGCAAGATGACTTCACCTTTTTGAGACTGAGTGTATGTTTTATTGCTGCTTTTTGCTGTTGCATGGTATTTTTCATTAATCTTTAAAAATGGCGGAGGCTAAGTCATGAGGTGCTTAGCACGGTCTAAACACCTCGTGACACCTAGCGTCGGCGGGATTAACCTGAAAAAAACCATTGAAGATTTTTCTTTCATTAACACTCATACGCAGAATATGAACCAAGAAAAAGTGAGGAATGTTAAAAATTAATTAAATGGTACGCTTTGAAACAAAACAAACAAAAATCCCGAAAAGATGGCGACCTTTTGCAATCAAAAAAACTTTTTTTCAATTTAAAAAGACATTTATCGTCATGTTTCAAACAATATAGTTGGAAAAAATTATACCAAATTACATCAGAATTGGTCGATAAGTTTTTAAGCTATACGTCACGCCAGTTTTGAAAATGCAGTTTCGAAGACCGTGCCCAATCTCCCCCATTTTTAAGGATTAACTTAAAAAATACCATTTAACAGCCAAAAGTAGTAATAAAGTATGCCCCAAGTCTCAAAAATCTTTCATTAACCCTTTCTGGACACCATGGGTCATTTTAACCCGGACAAATTTAAAATAAAATGCTCACTTTCCTAAAATTGAAAGTTTTCATTAATATTTTCAACAGTTTAATTTTATATATTCCGAATTTTAATTATGCAGACATATTAAGAAATGTTTAAAGTGTGTCCTGGATTTTTTTCAATAAAAACCAATAGAAGGGTTGTTAAGAGCAGGTGGATGAAGTACTATCCGGGTCAAATTGACTCAGTGTGTCAAAGCCGTGGCCCAATATAAGTGTGTCAAGAAAAGCTTAAAAAAATCATGACAATCAGCAAATTTTTTCCTCGCCCAAAGGTATTTCCCCCCTTAAGAAATGATCTCCTTGCTCTTTATTATTTGCTATTATAAATTAATTCCGTCATATTTTGACTGCAGCAAAGCGAAAACGATCTTCTTCGAACTACCGTAATACATTTTGTTATATATGAGGAAAGTATGTTATTCGAAAATGTAGAAAAACGATTACAAATTTCGTGAGAAGTGATTTTCTCTTATTTCAAGATAGAAATAAAAAATCAAGATAAATTCGCCGAAAATCTTGGCTGTTTCAAAGCAAAGCAAGGAGAACGCTTCTACCAAGCATACAAATCATGGAAGATAGGTATCAGGGAAGATGGGACACACGTGATGGCTGATTACGTTTGGTGCTTGATACGAGACTGCTTCAACAAGCCTCAATCAAGGAAATCACGAAAAAGGAGCTTACTCAATCCAAAAATATGTAATTAAACTTAATTTTTTCAAAATTTAAAATTTATTTTAAAAATGGTATATTTCCAAGTTTTTACGTAGGAAATAAATATTGAGTCTCAATATAGGATTAGTAAAGTGATCAG